>JAZHYW010007050.1:0-14226 GCA_037355805.1 Ixodes ricinus
CTGAGGAGACCTTTTGACGTTATACTTCGCTCCTAGCGTGCCTTGAAGCGCTTTGGCGACGAGGAACGCAAACAATTTTGAAAGTGGTTTGGATGCATCGTCAAAGTGGAGAACAAATATCTTATAAAATGGTCACTTACATTGTCCGTGGAGAGAAGTGTGGGTAGCGCTTCGGTGCGGGTCCTTTTCAGGGCCCGATTAGGTAGTTAAGTTTTGGAACCCATACAGATGGGGAGGAAATTCAGTGCCCGGGTGCACCGCCCACCACGGAGCCCAACAAAGGGGTAGGTAATGTGCCATAGCAAGAAAGGCTTGGCTGACACAATTACTGGGTGACATAATTACTGGTTACTCTTCATTTTGCTTTTTCTGTTAATGCTGTAATCTGTATGGTATGTTGATTATTTTCTTTTTAGTGCTTCAAATGCCAATGTGGGGGCCTGTGGCTTTGTCAAGCTGGTCTTGTGACCGCTTTTTCCACAAGCCTCCAGTATCATGTACCCTGTACTTGATGCAAATAAAAATCAACAACAACAACAACTCTCCCAGTGCTGCCCGGGCACTATACTCTAGTGTGGTTGCAGGGACAAGTCCTGTTTCCACTCAAGGTTGGCCCTTGCCGCCTAAGGAGGTGAAAAAGGAAGGAAGAGAATGTAGAAGAAAAGAGAAAGAGGTGGAAGAAAAAGTGAAAGAAGGAAGAAGAGGGTAGAAGAGGCGACTGACTGAATCATCCTGGTCGGGCCAAGCCAGAACACCCGTCTACGAAAAGCAGGGGCCGAAGCGGTGTATTGCCTCGCTCGGGGGGCCCCGAAGGGTCCGAACATACCCCGGGCTCAGCTCAACCAGCAGGATCCCCTTTTCCCGGGACACGTGTTCAGCCACGCACAGCCAGACGTGGGTGGGCGGACCCACATGGCTCGGGGTTCGTAGTGACGACTACTCACCAAGCAGCTACTAAAGTAGGTACCCCCTGCGTGCGGGTATGGTGGCCCACATGGCTGGGGTCCGAGGTGACTCTACTCACGAAGCACTTAGCACCTAAGGTGCAGGCGCCCCTGCGGGGCTCGGGGTCCGTAGAGACGCCACTCTCCAAACACCTGCTTTCACAGGTGACCCTGCGGGGTGGTGCAGACTGCGGCGTTGTTTCGACGAGCTCGTACGAAGTTGTTGCGGTGAACTGGGGCGGCGCTGTCGCGGTAAACTCGGAGGGCGACGGCAAGTGCAGGGGCGGAGGGGTCCGACGCAGGGGGGGGGAGGGAGGAGGTTGGCAAGGCTTCTATCCTGAGGCGTTGACACCAGGGAAAGATACTCGTCCAAGCTGCGACCAGTCACGGACGAGGAGATACGACGTTTGTACAGTTCACCATCGCATGGGCCGCCCTGCACTACCGCAACCGGCCGTGCATCCCGCAGTGCATGGCCGAAGGCGGCGCAGCGGGTACAGTAGGTCACACTGCAGGCCACCTTGATGTGGCCTTGTCACTGCCACCGTAGACCAATGCGTCGGAGACCACTGTGGCCGTACGTAGCCCGGTGACCTGAGACACGAAGGAAGTTCTAAACGGCGTGGCAATACCCCTGCGTACGTGCCGCGTGCCCGTACGCAAAGTGGGGTGGTCTTTGTAGGCGCCGAAACGATGTCCAACTCCTTTCCACAAGGTGCAAGAGCAGCGGCAAGAGCTTCCCTTTTAACGTAAGCTGGGGTTGGGGGGGAGACAGGTGAGGGCCGTCCTTGCGGCCTGACGGGGTCCCCTGGAAATCTAGTTCCGCAGAAATTCAGGCTGCGTGTGTTGATGATGCAGATCATGACCGATGACGATACGACAGACAGCTGGGAGATTGTGGCTTCCAGATGTTGAACGGAGTCCAATCCGGAACTGCCGACGATAGCTGCGTCGAAGGTGGAATCCACGGAGGCGCCCGGCGGACTGGAGAATTCGAAGGTAAGGACCTTTGTATACTGAGGATGCCACGGAGAGTGCACAACGCGCCTGAAGCCCTCCCCGCCATAGACAACCAGTCTGGGTTTGTTGATAAAATTGACAGCGGACGGCGATACTACTAATCGGTCTCAGTTGCCATTGCAATCGCCATTTCGGTGCATTCAAGTCTTCGAAGCTCCAAAAGGGTCATTCTGAACCAGTCGCAGTAATATCGCTTAGCAGCATCCTCTACTGAAAGCCTTCCGCGCCAATATAAGCGTTGTCGCGCTGTGCATGCAGTCCACTTATCATCCATGCTTACATCTACAGATCTATTACAATGGTATTGTTGTTCTTGCGTACTTAAAGACAGGATGATTTTTTTTCAATGTTGCAAAGTATCGACGCCGCATGTGGTTCCGGTGCAAAGGTGTGTGCTTGCTCCGCCGGTGTGTGTAACAAAATCTCAAGATTCAAAACATGTTTTATAAAGGAGAGGTCAAGGAGAAACTGCACATTTTATGAACCAAAATGGCGACCATCAGGTAGCTTGGTGCCACTTTCTCAGGATCCAGTGACATTACAGTATATATGACTTGCCGCCGATGGCCGCCTACCTACTAAATATGTTGAACTAATAAGTATCGCTCGCAGCGGATAGTCGTGTGCTACCGCTATCGACCGTCGGCAAAAAGTCATATTTAGTCACTTTTTGTGGTCTTTCACCTTCCCCTTCTTTCCGGATAGAGTAAGAATTGGTAAAAATTTACATGACCCAAAAGGTGAGATACTGCGACAGCTGAGGTGTGAGAAAGAAATAATAATAATAATAATAATAATATATTAATAATAATAACCTTTATTTGGACTTCTTGAGTCACGGGTGAGCGGGCAAAGGGTAAACAGACTTTACCTGACAAGCCCCCCACCCTTATACATCGCACAGCAGAAAAAAAGGAAATGGTAATAACACAAACAGACCAACCGATTGCAAGCATAGAAACATGTGATTAACAAATGCACATTAAACAGGGAAACATGTTTTACAATCAAGGTTCAACTTGAATACACAGAAATATAACAGATGGCGTATGGCTAGACGCTTCTTACAAAACTACAAATACAAATACAGAATACAAAATACACATCATTCATACATACATGCATTCATCAGGGTGTCGAACCGGAACCGAACCGGACCGAAAACCGGAACAGAACCGTTATTTTTAGCCGAACCGGAACTGAACCGAACCGAAATCTTTGCCGCCATCTTGGAACTGAACCGGAACCGAACCGAAAAAAAATATAACGGTAACCGGTTCAAAACGGTTCAAGGTAATTTCCTTGAACCGGAACCGAACCGAACCGAAAACCGGAACAGAACCGTTATTTTTAGCCGAACCGGAACTGAACCGAACCGAAATCTTTGCCGCCATCTTGGAACTGAACCGGAACCGAACCGAAAAAAATATAACGGTAACCGGTTCAAAACGGTTCAAGGTAATTTCTTTTTTTCTTTTTGTTAGTATCACAAAATGAAGATATGGGAATAAAAATTAGCGGCTGTATTTCTATCTATTGATCAAATCGTCATATACAGAATTGCAATGTATGGTAATTTTTGGGTTTTCGGGGCACTTTTGTATTGACACTATGATTAACCATGTGTCACGTTGTCACGTGATGTCATGGTGTCAATAGATGATGTCAAGTAATGTCACGTGACCTCGTGACGTGACGTAACTCACTGCGTCAACTCGATTTAATTTGAGAAAGTCACTAGATGCATTAATTTTGTTGACAGCGTGACGTAACATGACATCACGATTTTGCACCGAAAGTCACATGACACCGTGACGTAAGCGATTTTTATAACCCCTAGGCGAGTGCTCGGGTTCATGACAATCAGCATCGCCAAACATTCGGGTAAGGGCTCATGTCAATTAAATATGATCATAGTGTAACTCTAACAATATCTGAAGTTCAGCTCAAGCTTTTGTTTTCTAAGCCCTAGCCACCTAGGGCATGACTATGATGAACACTGACGGTATATAATTAGCGTCAGATCACGTGGCCGCTTGTTGAAATTGTGAGTTGAGGAGAGGATCGACAGCTGTCTCTTTCCTTTCTTTTTTCTGCATCTGCTATTGCGCGGAGGGGAAAACTAATGGCTGTTTTCGCAAGCTAGCAACGTCAGGGATTATTTCTTAACAGTATTTATTGAAAGTACAAAAAATGTTGCAAGATCAATTTTGCATCATTGAGGCACCCAAACATTTTTTTCGTTGTTGCTGAACTGCATCCGAAAGATGTCCCCGGGAATAGAAGTATTGAAATGACTAAATGCAACTTAATAATATGCCGTAACATATACCTACATGTGTGTACGGAAGGAATACCTAAAAAAGAAAAAAAAAAGATTTTAGTGACGTCAGAGGGACAGCCGAACGTTGGCACTCGCTGTAAGTCTCACTCTCACACGAGCGTCGTTCCCAAGTTATTACCCAAGTTTTGACCCCCTCTGTATTTTGCTTAAAGGAGCTATAAAAAGATTTCTATACATCACTAAATACTACGCAGGATCACTCCCTAACGTTAATACCTGATTGAACTTGGCTTTGCTCTTTTTTCTAAACAATGGCAGTCGCCAAAAACATTCAAGAAATATGAGCATCGTTCATCCCCTCTAGCCATTAACTACTCCACTGTAAAAAGAAGTGTGTGTGTGTGTGCATGTTTGTGGGGGGCGGGAGGGGGAGTTAGTTTTAAAAACATACTGTTCTGTAAACGTTCCTCTTCCCCGCATTTTTTGCGCAGACCAAAAAGCGTGACCCCGGAAACTATTTTGTTTGCAAAAACGCTCTTGCCAAAAAGCATGTTTTTGTCGTGCCAGATGCTCGCGCCGTTCCTCACGATAATGCACAAATAATAATAATGCGTGCCTTTCAAATACTTGGCTTTCAGTGAGCTTGAACCTCCTGCAGCGTGCATTTTGCACCATCGAATTCGATTTTCTCAACAAGAAGAAATCACAATGACCACCAGCCTATTGTGTGATGACGTCGCGTGCATACCATGTTAAACAGTTCAGCTTTCCGGTGAAATGTGATGTTCGCAACACTAGAAATAGATGTCCTAATTGTAAAGTTGCGCAGAATTTATAGCAGTCTCGCGATGATATATGGCAGCCTAAAGAAATGATAGAGCGCATGACTATTCAAGCATAGTGTTGTAAGGTGAGGGCCCAAAACAAATGCAGGTAAAACCGAATATAACATAAGCCTCCCGAGGCAGTATTTCGAGAAGTTTCGAGCTCATGCTAGCTGATGAAATGTGATTTACACTAAGATTTTAAGAATCGTTGTCTGGCCTTCGCGCTATTTATGTAAAATTATGGCTTTCATTGCGTGCGTCTTTACGCATCTCTTTTTGCAGTAAGGCGTTCTGTAAGGGATTATTTAGAAAAATAACATAAATTATCTCTCTCGTTTTGAACATTTCTTGTATTTGACTTCCAATCTATCATGTGAGCACAGAGTCCTTTTTGGCGTACCCTGCAACTCGATGTTTCACACTGCCAATCAGCCAAACAGAAAAACACTTTTACGCAGACTCCACAGCTCGCGTAGTTTCGAGTATCGTCCTTCCGCGTCGGTCTCAAGCGGTTATGTGAACTTTATCAAGTAAAATTTATTCATCATTATAAAAAATATATATTTAATTACTAACTGAAGATTCGACAACATAAATAAAGGGCCGAACCACCCTATAGCAATGCCCCCCCCCCTCCCCCCAAATTATCTTAAAGGTGTTCTGCCAATCTTTTCCGGCGTTTTTATCCTCGACAGGCACGTTGTAAGTGATATGGGACAGCCTTACACACATTTCTGATTTTGAAGCTAAATTAAATAACTATGTGTTCCTCACACATATAACTGCTCAAACATATAGAAGTCTGTTATTGCCTCTTTTATGTGATCAACATTACTTTTATGTACCTGTGGGCTGGACAAAAACAAAGTAAACAGGGGCGCGCGGCGGAACTATGACGATTACGCACGCAAACCGTCAGAAAGTGTCCAATTAAGTAGCTGTCATGTCGAGTAGAGCGTGAAATACTACTTCGTTTTACTTAACAAAAAAGAATCTTGGGGGACGCTTAAGCTTCGCCTTTAAAAGTGGAACGCGGTAGCGTTAACGGGCCTCGTTTGCATCGCATTCTCATTTGCCGCGCAAGCGTTCCTCGTGTGGGCTAGTCGAAAGCGTCTGACTCGCAACCGAAAGTCGTGGGTTCGAATCCCGTCTAAAATTCTTACTTTTTTTCTTTAAGGCAAAACAATTACTTTAAAAAGTGAAATCATTTTGAGATATACGGCGACCTTTAATTCGCATTACATGTCATGTTTTAATCACTCTCATTCCACGCGTGATGTCACGTTTCACGTGAGCATTGTGGGTTGTTTGAAATTCTTGCGCGAGGGCATGTAGCTCTGACGTCATGACCCTATCGACCAATCAAGATTTTCCAGTCACGCCACCGACATCGGTTTTTCTGCGACATGAGCTCCTTAACGCTATCGCGTTAAAATCATCAATCAGCAAGGCTGATGCTCATTTGAAAATTAAATTGACCGGCATCTTGTCAAGAACAAACCTCAACAGCCAGGCTATGCCAGCTTATCCTGTATAAGAAAATGTTCACGTGGGCAAGCGCTGTTTTGGGCCAGATTCGATCTGGGTGCGAAGGTGCGTAAAGATTAGAGTGAACAATTGCGATTACTCCTTGCTGCATGATTAGTCGCATGCATGCGGTGCTGAGTGTAAACAATGTTTGGTAAGACCAACAAGCATTTTGATTGCCGCTCGGTGTTTCTATAAAAAATAGACTGAAAGGAATTATCCTAAAACTTTTGTGACATTTTGAAAATTTCATTGATTTTACCGCAGTTGTGTCGTCATCACATACATATGTATTGTGAAGCGTATTTCGTAAACCATATTTCATGATATATATGGCCACGAGGTGCTCATTTCATAATTTTATGTGATGTAATTAATTCCTTAGTTCAAACACACAATCACGATTTCACTCTTAATACTGCGACACAAAGTTGTACCGATCACGGGTATTTTAGGCGACCTACCACACTTCGCGACAACATTTTATACCGTGTGAATAGATCAGCTTGAACTTTAGAATTTTACTTAAACACGAAGAAAGGACAAGAAAATACAGCATAGTTCTAAATTTCAAGCTGATCTATTTACAGGTATGTACCAACAAGCTCAACTCTTTACTCTTGTACTTAAACATTTTGATTCAGGTAAAATTATATGTTACTGGTAAACAAATTGATGTTGAGTCGTATGAACACGACGTTATGTACGTTAATGTAGATTTTCTTCTACTATTGCGTCGAAATTAAATAACTGAATTTCATATTTTTGGTGTCTAAAAACAAAAGTAAATTGCACGGACGATCGAAGAAACTATATAGTTAATCGTTTCACGGTGTAAATAGTGTATATTGCCTGAACAACGCGGAAAATATATTTTCAATTTAGCGGTTCAAACCGGTTCGAACCGGTTCGAACCGGTTTGAACCGTTATTTTTTGCTCCCCGGAACTGAACCGGAACCGAACCGAAATCCGTGAACCCGAACCGGAACCGAACCGATAAAAATTTCGGTTCGACACTCTACCCACAGAGTGACCTACAGCAGAATGGGCGTGCGCCCGCGGAGGCAGACACAACAGGTTCTTGTTCTGCTGCAGCTCACTCACGGCCTCGACAGTCCACGGACGCTTCCACAACGACGAGGTTGAGACACTGTGGCGACAGCGACACCGGTGTCTGCTCGTCGTCTTCGGCTGGACTTTCTGCGACAGACCGCCGCGATTGCGGCATCCGATCACACCGGCTCGTGTGACATTAGTTTTCTCCTCGGGATCACCTTTGATGCATGGGCACTATGGGACACCAAACGCGCGTCAGAGGAGCATTGTAGGTGCCGTAGTAACGGCTTGATGGATGTAGAAATCCTGCGCCGTGCTATAGAGAATCCAGCCGTACCTGCGAGGCTTCGGGCTCGCAGATGACCAAGTCTGAGCTCTCCTCCAATTCCGGACGCTCCGGGGGATCCGTCTGCTCCCCTGGCACGCAGGACACCATTTTGGACTGGTTCGCCGATCGCGAGGCCTCGGCCGTTTCATCACCGGTGGAGTCGGTACCTTGGGACACTAGCAGAGAGAAGAGCTCGATAGAGGCCTCCACGATACATGGATGAACGAATGCATATGGCCAAACCCTTTAAATAGGGTTGCAGCTTGTGCCACCTAGCCAGTGCTTTTAGTACTCAACAGTTAGTTAACCTGTACCTAGCCGATATATGGGGTTTCTCTGACGAATCCCTACGCTCTAAAGCGATATGGAAAAATCAGCACCTGCACATGGAAAGCCCAAACTTTCACCGAATAGGCACTGAGGTGGTGGTTTTTGGCAAGTATTAAAGGGCCCCTAAAAAGAAAACAAATGTGTTTTTGTTTTTTTTAACAGTCTGGTTGGGACACGCGTGTCAGAAAATTAATATTACGCGAAAAAAAAAAAACATTTTTAGAGCAATATTGACGGCACGAGACGCGATTTAGTGGGTAGTGACCTCCTTTCCACTTGTTTTCTCTCTCAGCATTTCAGACGCGTGAGGAGAGGTGGATCGGCTTCGCCTTCACGTTGAGGTAGGAAGAGCGAATGACCGAGATGGTCATTCCGGAATGGCCCGTGACGTCGTGGACTTTGCGCGCAGAGTTTCAGATAAATCTCTCGCTATCAATATTGCTAAAAAAAATTCGCATACAAAAATTGTTTTGACACACACCTCCCAACCAGATTGTTTAAAAAAAAAAACATATTTTTTCTTTTCAGGGGAAATCCCTTCAGTAAAGTGGTGATTTGGGCCAGTTGGTTTATTGCTAGGGAAAACAGTGCCAAAATAATGCAAAGACCAAGGCAAGAGGGACAAGACAAGGTGCACAAGAGGGACAAGACATGGCCACCAACAAACTTGCCGTGGTTCTTGTGTTATTTTGGCACTGTTATCCCTCCCAGTTGAAAATTCCCATTAGATTCCAATTGGAATTTCCAATTGGTACCAGCTAGGTTTTGGGACAACCAATTGGTCACTGCAATGGGAACCAATTGGAACCATTTGGAACCCATTAAGATTCCAACTGGAAAATTTTTTCCAATTGGTGAGACCCATTGGCCAGTGTGCTTCCAATTGGAACCCACTAAAACCAATTGGTTCCAATTAAAACCAGTTAGAATTCCAATTGGATCTAATGGGAATTTTTAGCTGGGCTAGCAGAGCTCTTCTCCTGGAAAAAATGAGAATGAAACCAACAAACTTGCCAGGGTCAATGGTGAAAGCGTTCACGGTCGACCAGTTAGCTATGCTTGTAACGTGCAGTGTCATCTCTCAATAGGCACAGCGAGCAGATTATGCACTCTGTCGCCTGCCCGATGCGCCTATAGGAAGATGGCGCCACACGTAACAGGCATCACTAACTCGGTCGTTTGCAAACCTATCCGCTGTTGACCCTGGCAAGTTTGTTGGTCTAATATGTCACAGGAAGGGAGTTGTGCCTTAAAATTTCCCTAACTAAAAACCACCACCCCAATGCAAATTCGGTGCAAGTTTAAACATTATGCGTGTAAGCGCCAATTTTTTTCTGCTTGTTTTGAAGTGCAGAGATTCATTATGGACACCCTACACGAAACATTGGGACTAAGCCTCTTAAAGGCAAATACTGCTAAGCTAGAGTGTCTCAAGTAAGAGTGTATTCAACTACTCGGCCGGGATTACGTGTTTATGGGCATCACTAAATCGTAAAATTTGCTGTGGGTCTATAGGGCTACTGGTGGTTTTTCAACATAGCTCCAGTTAGGAACAGCCCTGGAGATGCTTGAATATTTTACGCGAAGAATAAAGCAACTTTTCTTTAGACACCATTTTTGTTCTGAGTGGATAAGTATTTTTTAAACGTGAAAAAGGGTATAATCTGGCATCTCTAATGCCACCATTAAATTACAAACGCTCTCTATGGTTTGAGTTGAACACACTCTTACTTGAGGCTCTTTACGCTAAGCCAGAATCGTATATAGACAGAGTTTGGTCAATGGAAGGAACGGGCAGAGCCAGGGCGTGCACCAGACGCAAATAGACGGCTTGACATGCTCTCTTGGCCAACCAGAAGTCGAAAATAATCCCCTAGCGGTGGTAGCCGGAAAACAGTTTTAATTGGTGCATAAGAGTAAAATGCAGCAACTCTTCATAGTTGAAAATATGGTGCATGTGATGCTTCGATGATCATGCAAAAAGATGTAAGAAACTCTGATGACGCTCAAACTCTGTTTTCTTCGGACGGAGTCTGACCACTCGGACGACAGATTCCCGGCCCTCAGCGCATGAATTACGTCGATCATTCTGCAAGTCGTGTGCACTTTTATATCTTCTATATCTTTATATATCTTACACCATAATCTTGCATGACTGTGATAAAAACATCACGTGCACCTTATTTTCAGTCACCGAGAGTTACGTTGACGCACTTATTAGTTTTGCTTCTCGCGACCACCAACAGGGTACTATTTGCGGCTTCTGGTTGGCAACATTCGAATTTGTGAAGACGCCCTGGAGCATGCCCAGCCCGCTTTCGACCAATGGCGCCTCTTCATTTGCCTCATACACTTCCCAATGAATGGCCACTCTCTATATACGGCTCTGTGCCAAGCCCCCGCCAATCACGCCCCTTTTCAACAAGCAGCTGTGGCACAACTGTCAGGTTTTGCAGATCTCTCACTATTTCTCCGTAGCTGTTCTGTGTGTACAGTGGCCCAAGCTTTTAATAATATCAAGCGAGCGTTGACCGCCGGCACGGCCAGGGCCGTGCCACGGAGGGCGTGCGGCGATACGGCAGAGATTGGCGTGTACGCACAAAGCTTTCCGGAGCGAGCTGCTGGCAGAGCTAGCCGCCTTTAAGCAAAGATCTGAACAGCGCTTGCTTGAGTGATACTGCTCAGGCGTGGCATAAACCGCGCGTCATCTTGAGTTTAATCTTTTTTTTTTTTTTTCATGTTTGTGTTTACTTTGTGGGCACCAACAAAAATGGAAAATACGGTGACTCGACAAAGTGAATGCATTAAACTGTATACCGCAGCCAATGCTACGAGCCATCAAAACCAATCCAGTGCTTTCATCCTGCTACGTGACATTGTGCTTCCACGTGCAGTTGTACCCAACGGGAAGGCCACGTGACACACTTTTAGCAATGGACTGGTCAAGATGGCTCATAAGCGTCAGCTGCGGTACAATACAAAGTGAAACGGAGTATAAACAAGGTTTACGCTTGGTGTTCTGTAATATCACCTGCGTTGTTGCTGTCGTCATCTCGACTATGTAGCCGGGTAGTCACACTTTACCTTGACCAGCGGGCGCGCAGAACATTTTTATGCCTCCTCGGTGCCCATAGAAACACGGGAACGTATTCTGAGAATGTCGATGGGCGGCATGACGCAAAAGGGATATAGCAACAACAGTCGGGGTTACACAGGCTACCGTCAATAGGATTGTGAACACATTCCAAGAGGAGGCGCGCATCGGTGATGCACCTCGACATTGCAAGCGCCCTGGCGCTCCTTTGCTACGGAGCAGGGGCTGTGTGCGATCAACGGAATAGCCTAGCAGACGACGCTCCCACAGGGCTTTGTGCGCACGCGCTTACTAATCTCTCCCGTGCCGCCGCACGCCTCCGCGGCACGGCACTGGACGTCCCAGCGGTCAACGATCGCTTGATATTATTACAAAAATTGGGCCACTGTACGTGCTGTTGGCAAAACATGCCGGTGGCCCAAGCCTGAGAGAGAAGCTCGCGCCTTAAGACCGGCCAATGACATCAATACCCAATTCCCTATTGATGCTGCTGGTCGGGCAGTGAACGGAGGAGGCGCCGAATGCTTTATTTCTAGTTAAGTTCACATTTTATATGATCTCTGCTCATTACCAAATGATTTACCCCACTTATCCGTAATCTCACCGGACTGAGTGGCATGTTCTTCAGCTCCGACAGCTTCGCAAACGATGTGGCTCAACGGACTCGATGACATCCTGGCGACGCGTCGAGCCCATCGGCTCACAGCGGAAAACCAGTACCAACGTTCAGCGCACATGCAGTCAAGCCTGATTATGGCAGCCAAGAAAAACAGCCCTTTCTCGTATCATGCGCTCAAATGTTGCACTAAAAACAGCTGTTTAGACCTTTTAAACACGACACCGAACGCACCGAACAACCGCGAGCTCGCGACAGCTTCTGATTTGGAAATAAAAGGACGAATAGATCGTCAGATAAACAACACCATAAACGCAGCTGGCTGAACGGCTGAACGGTTGAACCCACCGAGTTAGAGGGCAGCTTGCGCCACCTAGCCAGTTATAGCTTTCTTTGGTTCACATTTATTTTCATTTTGTTTTCGGTGCTTGTGTGCACTTTAGCCGCGTCCTACTGATGACGGACCTTGATTTTTAATTTCTAAATATTTCTAAACCGTACCTGCGACGCCCCTTCGAAGACGAACACCCTGATTCAAAAGGGTTTTGATGCCGGCATCTGCTGTTTCCAGATCACATGAGCGAATGACGTTTACCAATGAAGGCGATTTAATTTAATTTGTTTAAATTGTGTTTTTAGGCTTCTTGGGAACCTGGCATACTGCCTAAATTTTTATAGACATTTGTGACGCATATTTCTATACCTACGAAAGAACTGAAGAAACCGAAACTCAACTATCTGCGTTTCTCGTTTTTGGGCCTCCGAAAACGGAGGTGACGTAGGGAGTGATGTCACACGTGAATTGTCGGTACCGGTAGCATTTAGGGCGTCGAGACTCTGGTTACCGCGGTGGGTTATAGCAGCGCGGTGGCGCGGTCGTTTCGCCGAATTTGTCAACATGGACGGCAATGCCGCTCTCGCGAGCGAGTTCGAGCTTCCGTTCGGTAACCGAACACCGACGGAACGGGAGTACGTGCGTGGCGGCCTCTGCTATCACCCGACGGAGACCGCACAGCCGGCAACGAGCGGCCCGCATGCCGAAGGACGGACGCCGGGGAGATGCCGAGGGGAAAGCGGCAGCGATCTGGCCGTTCTGGCCGTCAAAGCGGCGCGTCAGCGACCAATCGCTGACGCGCGACGTCGCAAACGGCGCGCGTCAGCCCGTTTGGCGGGGCCAAGACGCGCGACGTCACAAACGGCGCGACGCGCCGTTTGTGACGTCGCGCGTCTTGGCCCCGCATCGGTCACGCGAGCTCCGCTTCTCCTGGCTTCTCCCGCAACTCTCGGGGCGTCGCCCCAGTCGATCCCGGTGCAATTATTACCGCGACTGTTTTATTGATTTGCGCGGCACACAAGCGCCGGTTTCGGCTGAAATTTGGGCAACGTGGCCTGAGACGTGCCTGGAACCCAGTTCAATCGCCAAAAAGATGAATGACATTTTAGCAAAAACCGGGGCGCGCGCCTACCCGCCCCAATGAGTTCGCGGCGCTTCGCGGCGATAGTGTACGGACGGCTCCTTACAAAAAAGGGTTAACCCACCTGGCCCACCGTAAGCGAAGTGTCTTTGGATGAAATGCCGGCGAATTCACTAAAACATTGTTCGACCAACTGAGTGCCGCCCTGCTATTTTGCACCACGGGTTGGTACTTTATTCCCGATAGACTTAATTAAGAGTAAAGCTATACGCACTCCGGAGTGCATCTCGAGACGAGATGGCTATACGCACTCCGCCGGGAACTCATGCCCGTCGGGCCCCTCCTTTTCGAACGGCGCGTGTATCACTGGGGAGCGTGGTAACCCAGCCCCCGCCTGCGTTCACGCCGCTTCGCGGCGACAGTATGTCGCTGCTAATTACAAAACGTAACCAGTACACGCCGCTTCGCGGCGTCCGGCCCCAGCAACCCAAGCCCCGCTGTCCTCGATCGCACCCCGGAAAGGAAGTCCTATTTAATTCTGCGAAGTTTCGTCGACAAAATTATCGCAAAGAAATGTCGTAAACATCGCAATAATCCTCGACAAAAAAAAAAAAAAAGAGAGAGAAGAAAAAAAGAAGTGCGGCCCGCCGGGGATCGAACCCGCGTCCCCTTGCGTACAAGCGGACGCCTTAGCCGCTATGCTAAGCCATCGCTGAAAAAGCTCGCTGTGACCATTCGTTTTATGCGAGTTTAGCGGAGTGCGTATAGCCATCTCGTCCGAAAT